>JAKRYI020000305.1:0-41429 GCA_022379115.2 Bauhinia variegata | reverse complement strand
AAGCTAGTCGAAACGAAAGAAAGACCAAAATGGACGAACTTGGTCAAGTTGGATGTTCTTGGACCAAAGTCTCTTCGTTGGTCTCAAACTTCTCCACATGGTTTATTGTGTTATATTACATAATCTAGCTTAAGATTGCTTTCGGTAACGTTGAAGCTAGTCGAAATGAAGAAAGACCAAAATGGACGAACTTGGTAAGTTGGATGATTCTTGGACCAAATGGCTTTCGTTGGTCTCAAACTTCTCCACATGGTTTATTGTGTCATATTACATCAATCTATGCTTGACATTTGGTTTCGGTCAACTTTGAAGCTGTCGAAATGAAGAAAGACCAAAATGGACGAACTTGGTTAAGTTGGATGATTCTTGGACCAAATGGCTCTTCGTTGGTCTCAAACTTCTCCACATGGTTTATTGTGTCATATTACATCAATCTATGCTTAATTTGGTTTCGGTCAAAGTTGAAGCTAGTCGAAATGAAGAAAGACCAAAATGGACGAACTTGGTTAAGTTGGATGATTCTTGGACCAAATGGCTCTTTCGTTGGTCTCAAACTTCTCCACATGGTTTATTGTGTCATATTACATCAATCTATGCTTGACATTTGGCTTTGGTTAGGTTGAAGCTAGTCGAAACGAAGAAAGACCAAAATGGACGAACTTGGTCAAGTGGATGATTCTTGGACCAAAGTCTTCTCGTTGGTCTCAAACTTCTCCACATGGTTTATTGTGTCATATTACATCAATCTATGCTTACATTTGCTTTCGGTCAACGTTGAAGCTAGTCGAAATGAAGAAAGACCAAAATGGACGAACTTGGTTCAAGTTGGATGATTCTTGGACCAAAATCTCTTCGTTGGTCTCAAACTTCTCCACATGGTTTATTGTGTCATATTACATCAATCTATGCTTGACATTTGGTTTCGGTCAATTTGAAGCTAGTCGAAATGAAGAAAGACCAAAATGGACGAACTTGGTTAAGTTGGATGATTCTTGGACCAAATGCTCTTCGTTGGTCTCAAACTTCTCCACATGGTTTATTGTGTCATATTACATCAATCTATGCTTGACATTTGGTTTCGGTCAACGTTGAAGCTAGTCGAAATGAAGAAAGACCAAAATGGACGAACTTGGTTAAGTTGGATGATTCTTGGACCAAATCTCTCTTCGTTGGTCTCAAACTTCTCCACATGGTTTATTGTGTCATATTACATCAATCTATGCTTGACATTTGGCTTTGGTTAACTTTGAAGCTAGTCGAAACGAAGAAAGACCAAAATGGACGAACTTGGTTAAGTTGGATGATTCTTGGACCAAAAGGCTCTTCGTTGGTCTCAAACTTCTCCACATGGTTTATTGTGTCATATTACATCAATCTATGCTTAACATTGGCTTTCGGTCAACTTTGAAGCTAGTCGAATGAAGAAAGACCAAAATGGACGAACTTGGTTAAGTTGATGATTCTTGGACCAAATGGCTCTTCGTTGGTCTCAAACTTCTCCACATGGTTTATTGTCTCATATTACATCAATCTATGCTTGACATTTGGTTTCGGTCAACTTTGAAGCTAGTCGAACGAAGAAAGACCAAAATGGACGAACTTGGTTAAGTTGGATGATTCTTGGACCAAATGGCTGTTCGTTGGTCTCAAACTTCTCCACATGGTTTATTGTGTCATATTACATCAATCTATGCTTGACATTTGGCTTTGGTTAAGGTTGAAGCTAGTCGAAACGAAGAAAGACCAAAATGGACGAACTTGGTTAAGTTGGATGATTCTTGGACCAAAAGGCTCTTCGTTGGTCTCAAACTTCTCCACATGGTTTATTGTGTCATATTACATCAATCTATGCTTAATTTGCTTTCGGTCAACTTTGAAGCTAGTCGAAACGAAGAAAGACCAAAATGGACGAACTTGGTTAAGTTGGATGATTCTTGGACCAAATCTCTTCGTTGGTCTCAAAACTTCTCCACATGGTTTATTGTGTCATATTACATCAATCTATGCTTGACATTTGGTTTCGGTCAACGTTGAAGCTAGTCGAAATGAAGAAAGACCAAAATGGACGAACTTGGTTAAGTTGGATGATTCTTGGACCAAATCTCTGTTCGTTGGTCTCAAACTTCTCCACATGGTTTATTGTGTCATATTACATCAATCTATGCTTGACATTTGGCTTTGGTTAAGTTGAAGCTAGTCGAAACGAAGAAAGACCAAAATGGACGAACTTGGTTAAGTTGGATGATTCTTGGACCAAAATCTCTTCGTTGGTCTCAAACTTCTCCACATGGTTTATTGTGTCATATTACATCAATCTTGCTTGACATTTGCTTTCGGTCAACTTTGAAGCTAGTCGAAACGAAGAAAGACCAAAATGGACGAACTTGGTTAAGTTGGATGATTCTTGGACCAAATGGCTCTTCGTTGGTCTCAAACTTCTCCACATGGTTTATTGTGTCATATTACATCAATCTATGCTTGACATTTGGTTTCGGTCAACGTTGAAGCTAGTCGAAACAAGAAAGACCAAAATGGACGAACTTGGTTAAGTTGGATGATTCTTGGACCAAATGGCTCTTCGTTGGTCTCAAACTTCTCCACATGGTTTATTGTGTCATATTACATCAATCTATGCTTGACATTTGGCTTTGGTTAACTTTGAAGCTAGTCAAAACGAAGAAGACCAAAATGGACGAACTTGGTTAAGTTGGATGATTCTTGGACCAAATGGCTCTTCGTTGGTCTCAAACTTCTCCACATGGTTTATTGTGTCATATTACATCAATCTATGCTTGACATTTGGCTTCGGTCAACTTTGAAGCTAGTCGAAACGAAGAAAGACCAAAATGGACGAACTTGGTTAAGTTGGATGATTCTTGGACCAAATGGCTCTTCGTTGGTCTCAAACTTCTCCACATGGTTTATTGTGTCATATTACATCAATCTATGCTTGACATTTGGTTTCGGTCAACTTTGAAGCTAGTCGAAACGAAGAAAACCAAAATGGACGAACTTGGTTAAGTTGGATGATTCTTGGACCAAATGGCTCTTCGTTGGTCTCAAACTTCTCCACATGGTTTATTGTGTCATATTACATCAATCTATGCTTGAGATTGGGTTTCGGTTCAACGTTGAAGCTAGTCGAAACGAAGAAAGACCAAAATGGACGAACTTGGTTAAGTTGGATGATTCTTGGACCAAATGGCTCTTCGTTGGTCTCAAACTTCTCCACATGGTTTATTGTGTCATATTACATCAATCTATGCTTGATTTTGGCTGGTTTCGGTCAACTTTGAAGCTGTCGAAATGAGAAGACCAAAATGGACGAACTTGGTTAAGTTGGATGATTCTTGGACCAAATGGCTCTTCGTTGGTCTCAAACTTCTCCACATGGTTTATTGTGTCATATTACATCAATCTATGCTTGACATTTGGCTTCGGTCAACTTTGAAGCTAGTCGAAACGAAGAAAGACCAAAATGGACGAACTTGGTTAAGTGGATGATTCTTGGACCAAATGGCTCTTCGTTGGTCTCAAACTTCTCCACATGGTTTATTGTGTCATATTACATCAATCTATGCTTGACATTTGGTTTCGGTCAACGTTGAAGCTAGTCGAAACGAAGAAAGACCAAAATGGACGAACTTGGTTAAGTTGGATGATTCTTGGACCAAATGGCTCTTCGTTGGTCTCAAACTTCTCCACATGGTTTATGTGTCATATTACATCAATCTATGCTTGACATTTGGTTTCGGTCAACGTTGAAGCTAGTCGAAACGAAGAAAGACCAAAATGGACGAACTTGGTTAAGTTGGATGATTCTTCGACCAAATGGCTCTTCGTTGGTCTCAAACTTCTCCACATGGTTTATTGTGTCATATTACATCAATCTATGCTTGACATTTGGTTTCGGTCAACGTTGAAGCTAGTCGAAATGAAGAAAGACCAAAATGGACGAACTTGGTTAAGTTGGATGATTCTTCGGACCAAATGGCTCTTTCGTTGGTCTCAAACTTCTCCACATGGTTTATTGTGTCATATTACATCAATCTATGTTGACATTTGGCTTTCGGTCAACGTTGAAGCTAGTCGAAATGAAGAAAGACCAAAATGGACGAACTTGGTTAAGTTGGATGATTCTTGGACCAAATCTCTCTTCGTTGGTCTCAAACTTCTCCACATGGTTTATTGTGTCATATTACATCAATCTATGCTTGATTTGGCTTTCGGTCAACTTTGAAGCTAGTCGAAACGAAGAAAGACCAAAATGGACGAACTTGGTTAAGTTGGATGATTCTTGGACCAAATGGCTCTTCGTTGGTCTCAAACTTCTCCACATGGTTTATTGTGTCATATTACATCAATCTATGCTTGACATTTGGCTTTGGTTAGGTTGAAGCTAGTCGAAACGAAGAAAGACCAAAATGGACGAACTTGGTAAGTTGGATGATTCTTCGACCAAATGGCTCTTCGTTGGTCTCAAACTTCTCCACATGGTTTATTGTGTCATATTACATCAATCTATGTTGACATTTGGTTTTCGGTCAACTTTGAAGCTAGTCGAAATGAAGAAAAGACCAAAATGGACGAACTTGGTTAAGTTGGATGATTCTTGGACCAAATGGCTCTTCGTTGGTCTCAAACTTCTCCACATGGTTTATTGTGTCATATTACATCAATCTTGCTTGACATTTGGCTTTGGTAAGGTTGAAGCTAGTCGAAACGAAGAAAGACCAAAATGGACGAACTTGGTTAAGTTGGATGATTCTTGGACAAAATCTCTTCGTTGGTCTCAAACTTCTCCACATGGTTTATTGTGTCATATTACATCAATCTATGCTTGACATTTGGTTTCGGTCAACGTTGAAGCTAGTCGAAACGAAGAAAGACAAAATGGACGAACTTGGTTAAGTTGGATGATTCTTGGACCAAATGGTCTTCGTTGGTCTCAAACTTCTCCACATGGTTTATTGTGTCATATTACATCAATCTATGCTTGACATTTGGCTTTGTTAAGGTTGAAGCTAGTCGAAACGAAGAAAGACCAAAATGGACGAACTTGGTTAAGTTGGATGATTCTTGGACCAAATGGCTCTTCGTTGGTCTCAAACTTCTCCACATGGTTTATTGTGTCATATTACATCAATCTATGCTTGACATTTGGTTTCGGTCAACTTTGAAGCTAGTCGAAACGAAGAAAGACCAAAATGGACGAACTTGGTGAAGTTGGATGATTCTTGGACCAAATGGCTCTTCGTTGGTCTCAAACTTCTCCACATGGTTTATTGTGTCATATTACATCAATCTATGCTTGACATTTGCTTTCGGTCAACGTTGAAGCTCGAAGAAGAAGAAAGACCAAAATGGACGAACTTGGTTAAGTTGGATGATTCTTGGACCAAATCTCTCTTCGTTGGTCTCAAACTTCTCCACATGGTTTATTGTGTCATATTACATCAATCTATGCTTGACATTTGGCTTTGTTAAGTTGAAGCTAGTCGAAAAGAAGAAAGACCAAAATGGACGAACTTGGTTAAGTTGGATGATTCTTGGACCAAATGCTCTTCGTTGGTCTCAAACTTCTCCACATGGTTTATTGTGTCATATTACATCAATCTATGCTTGACATTTGGTTTCGGTCACTTTGAAGCTAGTCGAAACGAAGAAACACAAATGGACGAACTTGGTTAAGTTGGATGATTCTTGGACCAAATGGCTCTTCGTTGGTCTCAAACTTCTCCACATGGTTTATTGTGTCATATTACATCAATCTATGCTTGACATTTGGTTTCGGTCAACTTTGAAGCTAGTCGAAATGAAGAAAGACCAAAATGGACGAACTTGGTTAAGTTGGATGATTCTTCGACCAAATGGCTCTTCGTTGGTCTCAAACTTCTCCACATGGTTTATTGTGTCATATTACATCAATCTATGTTGACATTTGGTTTCGGTCAACGTTGAAGCTAGTCGAAATGAAGAAAGACCAAAATGGACGAACTTGGTTAAGTTGGATGATTCTTGGACAAATCTCTCTTCGTTGGTCTCAAACTTCTCCACATGGTTTATTGTGTCATATTACATCAATCTATGCTTGACATTTGGCTTTGGTTAACTTGAAGCTAGTCGAAACGAAGAAAGACCAAAATGGACGAACTTGGTTAAGTTGGATGATTCTTGGACCAAATGGCTCTTCGTTGGTCTCAAACTTCTCCACATGGTTTATTGTGTCATATTACATCAATCTATGCTTGACATTTGGCTTCGGTCAAACTTGAAGCTAGTCGAAATGAAGAAAGACCAAAATGGACGAACTTGGTTAAGTTGGATGATTCTTGGACCAAAGCTCTTCGTTGGTCTCAAACTTTCCACATGGTTTATTGTGTCATATTACATCAATCTATGCTTGACATTTGCTTTGGTCAAGGTTGAAGCTAGTCGAAACGAAAAGACCAAAATGGACGAACTTGGTTAAGTTGGATGATTCTTGGACCAAATGGCTCTTCGTTGGTCTCAAACTTCTCCACATGGTTTATTGTGTCATATTACATCAATCTATGCTTGACATTTGGCTTTGGTTAAGTTGAAGCTAGTCGAAACGAAGAAAGACCAAAATGGACGAACTTGGTTAAGTTGGATGATTCTTGGACCAAATGGCTCTTCGTTGGTCTCAAACTTCTCCACATGGTTTATTGTGTCATATTACATCAATCTATGCTTGACATTTGGTTTCGGTCAACTTTGAAGCTAGTCGAAACGAAGAAAGACCAAAATGGACGAACTTGGTTAAGTTGGATGATTCTTGGACCAAATGCTCTTCGTTGGTCTCAAACTTCTCCACATGGTTTATTGTGTCATATTACATCAATCTATGCTTGACATTTGGTTTCGGTCAACTTTGAAGCTAGTCGAAACGAAGAAAGACCAAAATGGACGAACTTGGTTAAGTTGGATGATTCTTGGACCAAATCTCTCTTCGTTGGTCTCAAACTTCTCCACATGGTTTATTGTGTCATATTACATCAATCTATGCTTGACATTTTGCTTTGGTAACTTTGAAGCTAGTCGAAACGAAGAAAGACCAAAATGGACGAACTTGGTTAAGTTGGATGATTCTTGGACCAAATCTCTCTTCGTTGGTCTCAAACTTCTCCACATGGTTTATTGTGTCATATTACATCAATCTATGCTTGACATTTGCTTGGGTTTGGTTAAGGTTGAAGCTAGTCGAAACGAAGAAAGACCAAAATGGACGAACTTGGTTAAGTTGGATGATTCTTGGACCAAATCTCTCTTCGTTGGTCTCAAACTTCTCCACATGGTTTATTGTGTCATATTACATCAATCTATGCTTAAGACATTTGGTTTCGGTCAACTTTGAAGCTAGTCGAAATAAAAAGACAAAAATGGACGAACTTGGTTAAGTTGGATGATTCTTGGACCAAATCTCTCTTCGTTGGTCTCAAACTTCTCCACATGGTTTATTGTGTCATATTACATCAATCTATGCTTGACATTTGCTTTGGTTAAGGTTGAAGCTAGTCGAAACGAAGAAAGACCAAAATGGACGAACTTGGTTAAGTTGGATGATTCTTGGACCAAATGGCTCTTCGTTGGTCTCAAACTTCTCCACATGGTTTATTGTGTCATATTACATCAATCTATGCTTGACATTTGGCTTTGGTTAAGGTTGAAGCTAGTCGAAACGAAGAAAGACCAAATGGACGAACTTGGTTAAGTTGGATGATTCTTGGACCAAATCTCTCTTCGTTGGTCTCAAACTTCTCCACATGGTTTATTGTGTCATATTACATCAATCTATGCTTGACATTTGGTTTCGGTCAACTTTGAAGCTAGTCGAAACGAAGAAAGACCAAAATGGACGAACTTGGTTAAGTTGGATGATTCTTGGACCAAATGCTCTTCGTTGGTCTCAAACTTCTCCACATGGTTTATTGTGTCATATTACATCAATCTATGCTTGACATTTGGCTTTGGTAAGGTTTGAAGCTAGTCGAAACGAAGAAAGACCAAAATGGACGAACTTGGTTAAGTTGGATGATTCTTGGACCAAATCTCTCTTCGTTGGTCTCAAACTTCTCCACATGGTTTATTTGTCATATTACATCAATCTATGCTTGACATTTGGTTTCGGTCAACTTTGAAGCTAGTCGAAACGAAGAAAGACCAAAATGGACGAACTTGGTTAAGTTGGATGATTCTTGGACCAAATCTCTCTTCGTTGGTCTCAAACTTCTCCACATGGTTTATTGTGTCATATTACATCAATCTATGCTTGACATTTGGCTTTGGTTAACTTTGAAGCTAGTCGAAACGAAGAAAGACCAAAATGGACGAACTTGGTCAAGTTGGATGATTCTTGGACCAAATGGCTCTTCGTTGGTCTCAAACTTCTCCACATGGTTTATTGTGTCATATTACATCAATCTATGCTTGACATTTGGCTTTGGTCAACGTTGAAGCTAGTCGAAACGAAGAAAGACCAAAATGGACGAACTTGGTTAAGTTGGATGATTCTTGGACCAAATGGCTCGTTGGTCTCAAACTTCTCCACATGGTTTATTGTGTCATATTACATCAATCTATGCTTGACATTTGGTTTCGGTCAACTTTGAAGCTAGTCGAAACGAAGAAAGACCAAAATGGACGAACTTGGTTAAGTTGGATGATTCTTGGACCAAATGCTCTTCGTTGGTCTCAAACTTCTCCACATGGTTTATTGTGTCATATTACATCAATCTATGCTTGACATTTGGCTTTGGTTAACTTTGAAGCTAGTCGAAACGAAGAAAGACCAAAATGGACGAACTTGGTTAAGTTGGATGATTCTTGGACCAAATGGCTTCTTCGTTGGTCTCAAACTTCTCCACATGGTTTATTGTGTCATATTACATCAATCTTGCTTGACATTTGGTTTCGGTCAACTTTGAAGCTAGTCGAAATGAAGAAAGACCAAAATGGACGAACTTGGTTAAGTTGGATGATTCTTGGACCAAATGGCTCTTCGTTGGTCTCAAACTTCTCCACATGGTTTATTGTGTCATATTACATCAATCTATGCTTGACATTTGGCTTCGGTCAACTTTGAAGCTAGTCGAAATGAAGAAAGACCAAAATGGACGAACTTGGTTAAGTTGGATGATTCTTGGACCAAATGGCTCTTCGTTGGTCTCAAACTTCTCCACATGGTTTATTGTGTCATATTACATCAATCTATGCTTGACATTTGGTTTCGTTCAACTTTGAAGCTAGTCGAAACGAAGAAAGACCAAAATGGACGAACTTGGTAAAGTTGGATGATTCTTGGACCAAATGGCTCTTCGTTGGTCTCAAACTTCTCCACATGGTTTATTGTGTCATATTACATCAATCTATGCTTGACATTTGGCTTTGGTTAATTTGAAGCTAGTCGAAACGAAGAAAGACCAAAATGGACGAACTTGGTTAAGTTGGATGATTCTTGGACCAAATGGCTCTTCGTTGGTCTCAAACTTCTCCACATGGTTTATTGTGTCATATTACATCAATCTATGCTTGACATTTGGCTTTGGTTAACTTTGAAGCTAGTCGAAACGAAGAAAGACCAAAATGGACGAACTTGGTTAAGTTGGATGATTCTTGGACCAAATGGCTCTTCGTTGGTCTCAAACTTCTCCACATGGTTTATTGTGTCATATTACATCAATCTATGCTTGACATTTGGCTTTGGTTAACTTTGAAGCTAGTCGAAACGAAGAAAGACCAAAATGGACGAACTTGGTTAAGTTGGATGATTCTTGGACCAAATGGCTCTTCGTTGGTCTCAAACTTCTCCACATGGTTTATTGTGTCATATTACATCAATCTATGCTTGACATTTGGCTTCGGTCAACGTTGAAGCTAGTCGAAACGAAGAAAGACCAAAATGGACGAACTTGGTTAAGTTGGATGATTCTTGGACCAAATGGCTCTTCGTTGGTCTCAAACTTCTCCACATGGTTTATTGTGTCATATTACATCAATCTATGCTTGACATTTGGTTTCGTTAACTTTGAAGCTAGTCGAAACGAAGAAAGACCAAAATGGACGAACTTGGTTAAGTTGGATGATTCTTGGACCAAATGGCTCTTCGTTGGTCTCAAACTTCTCCACATGGTTTATTGTGTCATATTACATCAATCTATGCTTGACATTTGGCTTTGTTAACTTTGAAGCTAGTCGAAACGAAGAAAGACCAAAATGGACGAACTTGGTTAAGTTGGATGATTCTTGGACCAAATGGCTCTTCGTTGGTCTCAAACTTCTCCACATGGTTTATTGTGTCATATTACATCAATCTATGCTTGACATTTGGCTTTGGTTAACTTTGAAGCTAGTCGAAACGAAGAAAGACCAAAATGGACGAACTTGGTTAAGTTGGATGATTCTTGGACCAAATGGCTTTTCGTTGGTCTCAAACTTCTCCACATGGTTTATTGTGTCATATTACATCAATCTATGCTTGACATTTGGTTTCGGTCAACTTTGAAGCTAGTCGAAACGAAGAAAGACCAAAATGGACGAACTTGGTTAAGTTGGATGATTCTTGGACCAAATGGCTCTTCGTTGGTCTCAAACTTCTCCACATGGTTTATTGTGTCATATTACATCAATCTATGCTTGACATTTGGCTTTGGTTAAGGTTGAAGCTAGTCGAAACGAAGAAAGACCAAAATGGACGAACTTGGTTAAGTTGGATGATTCTTGGACCAAATGGCTCTTCGTTGGTCTCAAACTTCTCCACATGGTTTATTGTGTCATATTACATCAATCTATGCTTGACATTTGGCTTCGGTCAACTTGAAGCTAGTCGAAACGAAGAAAGACCAAAATGGACGAACTTGGTTAAGTTGGATGATTCTTGGACCAAATGGCTCTTCGTTGGTCTCAAACTTCTCCACATGGTTTATTGTGTCATATTACATCAATCTATGCTTGACATTTGGCTTTGGTTAAGGTTGAAGCTAGTCGAAACGAAGAAAGACCAAAATGGACGAACTTGGTTAAGTTGGATGATTCTTGGACCAAATGGCTCTTCGTTGGTCTCAAACTTCTCCACATGGTTTATTGTGTCATATTACATCAATCTATGCTTGACATTTGGCTTTGGTCAACTTTGAAGCTAGTCGAAACGAAGAAAGACCAAAATGGACGAACTTGGTTAAGTTGGATGATTCTTGGACCAAATGGCTCTTCGTTGGTCTCAAACTTCTCCACATGGTTTATTGTGTCATATTACATCAATCTATGCTTGACATTTGGCTTTGGTTAACTTGAAGCTAGTCGAAACGAAGAAAGACCAAAATGGACGAACTTGGTTAAGTTGGATGATTCTTGGACCAAATGGCTCTTCGTTGGTCTCAAACTTCTCCACATGGTTTATTGTGTCATATTACATCAATCTATGCTTGACATTTGGCTTTGTTCAAGGTTGAAGCTAGTCGAAACGAAGAAAGACCAAAATGGACGAACTTGGTTAAGTTGGATGATTCTTGGACCAAATGGCTCTTCGTTGGTCTCAAACTTCTCCACATGGTTTATTGTGTCATATTACATCAATCTATGCTTGACATTTGGCTTGGTTAACTTTGAAGCTAGTCGAAACGAAGAAAGACCAAAATGGACGAACTTGGTTAAGTTGGATGATTCTTGGACCAAATGGCTCTTCGTTGGTCTCAAACTTCTCCACATGGTTTATTGTGTCATATTACATCAATCTATGCTTGACATTTGGCTTTGGTCAACTTTGAAGCTAGTCGAAACGAAGAAAGACCAAAATGGACGAACTTGGTTAAGTTGGATGATTCTTGGACCAAATGGCTCTTCGTTGGTCTCAAACTTCTCCACATGGTTTATTGTGTCATATTACATCAATCTATGCTTGACATTTGGCTTTGGTTAACTTTGAAGCTAGTCGAAACGAAGAAAGACCAAAATGGACGAACTTGGTTAAGTTGGATGATTCTTGGACCAAATGGCTCTTCGTTGGTCTCAAACTTCTCCACATGGTTTATTGTGTCATATTACATCAATCTATGCTTGACATTTGGCTTCGGTCAACTTTGAAGCTAGTCGAAACGAAGAAAGACCAAAATGGACGAACTTGGTTAAGTTGGATGATTCTTGGACCAAATGCTCTTCGTTGGTCTCAAACTTCTCCACATGGTTTATTGTGTCATATTACATCAATCTATGCTTGACATTTGGCTTTGGTAACTTTGAAGCTAGTCGAAACGAAGAAAGACCAAAATGGACGAACTTGGTTAAGTTGGATGATTCTTGGACCAAATGGCTCTTTCGTTGGTCTCAAACTTCTCCACATGGTTTATTGTGTCATATTACATCAATCTATGCTTGACATTTGGCTTCGTTCAACTTTGAAGCTAGTCGAAACGAAGAAAGACCAAAATGGACGAACTTGGTTAAGTTGGATGATTCTTGGACCAAATCTCTCTTCGTTGGTCTCAAACTTCTCCACATGGTTTATTGTGTCATATTACATCAATCTATGCTTGACATTTGGCTTTGGTTAACTTTGAAGCTAGTCGAAACGAAGAAAGACCAAAATGGACGAACTTGGTTAAGTTGGATGATTCTTGGACCAAATCTCTCTTCGTTGGTCTCAAACTTCTCCACATGGTTTATTGTGTCATATTACATCAATCTATGCTTGACATTTGGCTTGGTTAACTTTGAAGCTAGTCGAAACGAAGAAAGACCAAAATGGACGAACTTGGTTAAGTTGGATGATTCTTGGACCAAATGGCTCTTCGTTGGTCTCAAACTTCTCCACATGGTTTATTGTGTCATATTACATCAATCTATGCTTGACATTTGGCTTTGGTTAACTTTGAAGCTAGTCGAAACGAAGAAAGACCAAAATGGACGAACTTGGTTAAGTTGGATGATTCTTGGACCAAATGGCTCTTCGTTGGTCTCAAACTTCTCCACATGGTTTATTGTGTCATATTACATCAATCTATGCTTGACATTTGGCTTCGTTCAACTTTGAAGCTAGTCGAAACGAAGAAAGACCAAAATGGACGAACTTGGTTAAGTTGGATGATTCTTGGACCAAATGGCTCTTCGTTGGTCTCAAACTTCTCCACATGGTTTATTGTGTCATATTACATCAATCTATGCTTGACATTTGGCTTTCGGTCAACTTTGAAGCTAGTCGAAACGAAGAAAGACCAAAATGGACGAACTTGGTTAAGTTGGATGATTCTTGGACCAAATCTCTCTTCGTTGGTCTCAAACTTCTCCACATGGTTTATTGTGTCATATTACATCAATCTATGCTTGACATTTGGCTTTGGTTAACTTTGAAGCTAGTCGAAACGAAGAAAGACCAAAATGGACGAACTTGGTTAAGTTGGATGATTCTTGGACCAAATGGCTCTTCGTTGGTCTCAAACTTCTCCACATGGTTTATTGTGTCATATTACATCAATCTATGCTTGACATTTGGCTTTGGTTAAACTTGAAGCTAGTCGAAACGAAGAAAGACCAAAATGGACGAACTTGTTAAGTTGGATGATTCTTGGACCAAATCTCTCTTCGTTGGTCTCAAACTTCTCCACATGGTTTATTGTGTCATATTACATCAATCTATGCTTGACATTTGGCTTTGGTTAACTTTGAAGCTAGTCGAAACGAAGAAAGACCAAAATGGACGAACTTGGTTAAGTTGGATGATTCTTGGACCAAATGGCTCTTCGTTGGTCTCAAACTTCTCCACATGGTTTATTGTGTCATATTACATCAATCTATGCTTGACATTTGGCTTCGGTCAACTTTGAAGCTAGTCGAAACGAAAAGACCAAAATGGACGAACTTGGTTAAGTTGGATGATTCTTGGACCAAATCTCTCTTCGTTGGTCTCAAACTTCTCCACATGGTTTATTGTGTCATATTACATCAATCTATGCTTGACATTTGGCTTTGGTTAACGTTGAAGCTAGTCGAAACGAAGAAAGACCAAAATGGACGAACTTGGTTAAGTTGGATGATTCTTGGACCAAATCTCTCTTCGTTGGTCTCAAACTTCTCCACATGGTTTATTGTGTCATATTACATCAATCTATGCTTGACATTTGGCTTTCGGTCAACTTTGAAGCTAGTCGAAACGAAGAAAGACCAAAATGGACGAACTTGGTTAAGTTGGATGATTCTTGGACCAAATCTCTCTTCGTTGGTCTCAAACTTCTCCACATGGTTTATTGTGTCATATTACATCAATCTATGCTTGACATTTGGCTTCGGTTCAACTTTGAAGCTAGTCGAAACGAAGAAAGACCAAAATGGACGAACTTGGTTAAGTTGGATGATTCTTGGACCAAATGGCTCTTCGTTGGTCTCAAACTTCTCCACATGGTTTATTGTGTCATATTACATCAATCTATGCTTGACATTTGGCTTTCGGTCAACTTTGAAGCTAGTCGAAACGAAGAAAGACCAAAATGGACGAACTTGGTTAAGTTGGATGATTCTTGGACCAAATGGCTCTTCGTTGGTCTCAAACTTCTCCACATGGTTTATTGTGTCATATTACATCAATCTATGCTTGACATTTGGCTTTGGTTAAGGTTGAAGCTAGTCGAAACGAAGAAAGACCAAAATGGACGAACTTGGTTAAGTTGGATGATTCTTGGACCAAATGGCTCTTCGTTGGTCTCAAACTTCTCCACATGGTTTATTGTGTCATATTACATCAATCTATGCTTGACATTTGGCTTTGGTCAACTTTGAAGCTAGTCGAAACGAAGAAAGACCAAAATGGACGAACTTGGTTAAGTTGGATGATTCTTGGACCAAATCTCTCTTCGTTGGTCTCAAACTTCTCCACATGGTTTATTGTGTCATATTACATCAATCTATGCTTGACATTTGGCTTTGGTTAACTTTGAAGCTAGTCGAAACGAAGAAAGACCAAAATGGACGAACTTGGTTAAGTTGGATGATTCTTGGACCAAATGGCTCTTCGTTGGTCTCAAACTTCTCCACATGGTTTATTGTGTCATATTACATCAATCTATGCTTGACATTTGGTTTCGGTCAACTTTGAAGCTAGTCGAAACGAAGAAAGACCAAAATGGACGAACTTGGTTAAGTTGGATGATTCTTGGACCAAATGGCTCTTCGTTGGTCTCAAACTTCTCCACATGGTTTATTGTGTCATATTACATCAATCTATGCTTGACATTTGGCTTTGGTCAAGGTTGAAGCTAGTCGAAACGAAGAAAGACCAAAATGGACGAACTTGGTTAAGTTGATGATTCTTGACCAAATCTCTTCGTTGGTCTCAAACTTCTCCACATGGTTTATTGTGTCATATTACATCAATCTATGCTTGACATTTGGCTTTGTTCAACTTTGAAGCTAGTCGAAACGAAGAAAGACCAAAATGGACGAACTTGGTTAAGTTGGATGATTCTTGGACCAAATGGCTCTTCGTTGGTCTCAAACTTCTCCACATGGTTTATTGTGTCATATTACATCAATCTATGCTTGACATTTGGCTTTGGTTAACTTTGAAGCTAGTCGAAACGAAGAAAGACCAAAATGGACGAACTTGGTTAAGTTGGATGATTCTTGGACCAAATGGCTCTTCGTTGGTCTCAAACTTCTCCACATGGTTTATTGTGTCATATTACATCAATCTATGCTTGACATTTGGCTTTGGTTAACTTTGAAGCTAGTCGAAACGAAGAAAGACCAAAATGGACGAACTTGGTTAAGTTGGATGATTCTTGGACCAAATGGCTCTTCGTTGGTCTCAAACTTCTCCACATGGTTTATTGTGTCATATTACATCAATCTATGCTTGACATTTGGCTTTGGTTAACTTTGAAGCTAGTCGAAACGAAGAAAGACCAAAATGGACGAACTTGGTTAAGTTGGATGATTCTTGGACCAAATGGCTCTTCGTTGGTCTCAAACTTCTCCACATGGTTTATTGTGTCATATTACATCAATCTATGCTTGACATTTGGCTTTGGTTAACTTTGAAGCTAGTCGAAACGAAGAAAGACCAAAATGGACGAACTTGGTTAAGTTGGATGATTCTTGGACCAAATCTCTCTTCGTTGGTCTCAAACTTCTCCACATGGTTTATTGTGTCATATTACATCAATCTATGCTTGACATTTGGCTTTGGTTAACTTTGAAGCTAGTCGAAACGAAGAAAGACCAAAATGGACGAACTTGGTTAAGTTGGATGATTCTTGGACCAAATGGCTCTTCGTTGGTCTCAAACTTCTCCACATGGTTTATTGTGTCATATTACATCAATCTATGCTTGACATTTGGCTTGGTTAACTTTGAAGCTAGTCGAAACGAAGAAAGACCAAAATGGACGAACTTGGTTAAGTTGGATGATTCTTGGACCAAATCTCTCTTCGTTGGTCTCAAACTTCTCCACATGGTTTATTGTGTCATATTACATCAATCTATGCTTGACATTTGGCTTTGGTTAACTTTGAAGCTAGTCGAAACGAAGAAAGACCAAAATGGACGAACTTGGTTAAGTTGGATGATTCTTGGACCAAATGGCTCTTCGTTGGTCTCAAACTTCTCCACATGGTTTATTGTGTCATATTACATCAATCTATGCTTGACATTTGGCTTTGGTTAACTTTGAAGCTAGTCGAAACGAAGAAAGACCAAAATGGACGAACTTGGTTAAGTTGGATGATTCTTGGACCAAATCTCTCTTCGTTGGTCTCAAACTTCTCCACATGGTTTATTGTGTCATATTACATCAATCTATGCTTGACATTTGGCTTTGGTTAACTTTGAAGCTAGTCGAAACGAAGAAAGACCAAAATGGACGAACTTGGTTAAGTTGGATGATTCTTGGACCAAATGGCTCTTCGTTGGTCTCAAACTTCTCCACATGGTTTATTGTGTCATATTACATCAATCTATGCTTGACATTTGGCTTTGGTTAACTTTGAAGCTAGTCGAAACGAAGAAAGACCAAAATGGACGAACTTGGTTAAGTTGGATGATTCTTGGACCAAATCTCTTCGTTGGTCTCAAACTTCTCCACATGGTTTATTGTGTCATATTACATCAATCTATGCTTGACATTTGGCTTTGGTTAACTTTGAAGCTAGTCGAAACGAAGAAAGACCAAAATGGACGAACTTGGTTAAGTTGGATGATTCTTGGACCAAATGGCTCTTCGTTGGTCTCAAACTTCTCCACATGGTTTATTGTGTCATATTACATCAATCTATGCTTGACATTTGGCTTCGGTTAACTTTGAAGCTAGTCGAAACGAAGAAAGACCAAAATGGACGAACTTGGTTAAGTTGGATGATTCTTGGACCAAATGGCTCTTCGTTGGTCTCAAACTTCTCCACATGGTTTATTGTGTCATATTACATCAATCTATGCTTGACATTTGGCTTGGTTAACTTTGAAGCTAGTCGAAACGAAGAAAGACCAAAATGGACGAACTTGGTTAAGTTGGATGATTCTTGGACCAAATGGCTCTTCGTTGGTCTCAAACTTCTCCACATGGTTTATTGTGTCATATTACATCAATCTATGCTTGACATTTGGCTTTGGTTAACTTTGAAGCTAGTCGAAACGAAGAAAGACCAAAATGGACGAACTTGGTTAAGTTGGATGATTCTTGGACCAAATGGCTCTTCGTTGGTCTCAAACTTCTCCACATGGTTTATTGTGTCATATTACATCAATCTATGCTTGACATTTGGCTTTGGTTAACTTTGAAGCTAGTCGAAACGAAGAAAGACCAAAATGGACGAACTTGGTTAAGTTGGATGATTCTTGGACCAAATGGCTCTTCGTTGGTCTCAAACTTCTCCACATGGTTTATTGTGTCATATTACATCAATCTATGCTTGACATTTGGCTTTGGTTAACTTTGAAGCTAGTCGAAACGAAGAAAGACCAAAATGGACGAACTTGGTTAAGTTGGATGATTCTTGGACCAAATGGCTCTTCGTTGGTCTCAAACTTCTCCACATGGTTTATTGTGTCATATTACATCAATCTATGCTTGACATTTGGCTTTGGTTAACTTTGAAGCTAGTCGAAACGAAGAAAGACCAAAATGGACGAACTTGGTTAAGTTGGATGATTCTTGGACCAAATGGCTCTTCGTTGGTCTCAAACTTCTCCACATGGTTTATTGTGTCATATTACATCAATCTATGCTTGACATTTGGCTTTGGTTAACTTTGAAGCTAGTCGAAACGAAGAAAGACCAAAATGGACGAACTTGGTTAAGTTGGATGATTCTTGGACCAAATGGCTCTTCGTTGGTCTCAAACTTCTCCACATGGTTTATTGTGTCATATTACATCAATCTATGCTTGACATTTGGCTTTGGTTAACTTTGAAGCTAGTCGAAACGAAGAAAGACCAAAATGGACGAACTTGGTTAAGTTGGATGATTCTTGGACCAAATGGCTCTTCGTTGGTCTCAAACTTCTCCACATGGTTTATTGTGTCATATTACATCAATCTATGCTTGACATTTGGCTTTGGTTAACTTTGAAGCTAGTCGAAACGAAGAAAGACCAAAATGGACGAACTTGGTTAAGTTGGATGATTCTTGGACCAAATGGCTCTTCGTTGGTCTCAAACTTCTCCACATGGTTTATTGTGTCATATTACATCAATCTATGCTTGACATTTGGCTTTGGTTAACTTTGAAGCTAGTCGAAACGAAGAAAGACCAAAATGGACGAACTTGGTTAAGTTGGATGATTCTTGGACCAAATCTCTCTTCGTTGGTCTCAAACTTCTCCACATGGTTTATTGTGTCATATTACATCAATCTATGCTTGACATTTGGCTTTGGTTAACTTTGAAGCTAGTCGAAACGAAGAAAGACCAAAATGGACGAACTTGGTTAAGTTGGATGATTCTTGGACCAAATGGCTCTTCGTTGGTCTCAAACTTCTCCACATGGTTTATTGTGTCATATTACATCAATCTATGCTTGACATTTGGCTTTGGTTAACTTTGAAGCTAGTCGAAACGAAGAAAGACCAAAATGGACGAACTTGGTTAAGTTGGATGATTCTTGGACCAAATCTCTTCGTTGGTCTCAAACTTCTCCACATGGTTTATTGTGTCATATTACATCAATCTATGCTTGACATTTGGCTTTGGTTAACTTTGAAGCTAGTCGAAACGAAGAAAGACCAAAATGGACGAACTTGGTTAAGTTGGATGATTCTTGGACCAAATGGCTCTTCGTTGGTCTCAAACTTCTCCACATGGTTTATTGTGTCATATTACATCAATCTATGCTTGACATTTGGCTTTGGTTAACTTTGAAGCTAGTCGAAACGAAGAAAGACCAAAATGGACGAACTTGGTTAAGTTGGATGATTCTTGGACCAAATGGCTCTTCGTTGGTCTCAAACTTCTCCACATGGTTTATTGTGTCATATTACATCAATCTATGCTTGACATTTGGCTTTGGTTAACTTTGAAGCTAGTCGAAACGAAGAAAGACCAAAATGGACGAACTTGGTTAAGTTGGATGATTCTTGGACCAAATGGCTCTTCGTTGGTCTCAAACTTCTCCACATGGTTTATTGTGTCATATTACATCAATCTATGCTTGACATTTGGCTTTGGTTAACTTTGAAGCTAGTCGAAACGAAGAAAGACCAAAATGGACGAACTTGGTTAAGTTGGATGATTCTTGGACCAAATGGCTCTTCGTTGGTCTCAAACTTCTCCACATGGTTTATTGTGTCATATTACATCAATCTATGCTTGACATTTGGCTTTGGTTAACTTTGAAGCTAGTCGAAACGAAGAAAGACCAAAATGGACGAACTTGGTTAAGTTGGATGATTCTTGGACCAAATGGCTCTTCGTTGGTCTCAAACTTCTCCACATGGTTTATTGTGTCATATTACATCAATCTATGCTTGACATTTGGCTTTGGTTAACTTTGAAGCTAGTCGAAACGAAGAAAGACCAAAATGGACGAACTTGGTTAAGTTGGATGATTCTTGGACCAAATGGCTCTTCGTTGGTCTCAAACTTCTCCACATGGTTTATTGTGTCATATTACATCAATCTATGCTTGACATTTGGCTTTGGTTAACTTTGAAGCTAGTCGAAACGAAGAAAGACCAAAATGGACGAACTTGGTTAAGTTGGATGATTCTTGGACCAAATGGCTCTTCGTTGGTCTCAAACTTCTCCACATGGTTTATTGTGTCATATTACATCAATCTATGCTTGACATTTGGCTTTGGTTAACTTTGAAGCTAGTCGAAACGAAGAAAGACCAAAATGGACGAACTTGGTTAAGTTGGATGATTCTTGGACCAAATGGCTCTTCGTTGGTCTCAAACTTCTCCACATGGTTTATTGTGTCATATTACATCAATCTATGCTTGACATTTGGCTTTGGTTAACTTTGAAGCTAGTCGAAACGAAGAAAGACCAAAATGGACGAACTTGGTTAAGTTGGATGATTCTTGGACCAAATGGCTCTTCGTTGGTCTCAAACTTCTCCACATGGTTTATTGTGTCATATTACATCAATCTATGCTTGACATTTGGCTTTGGTTAACTTTGAAGCTAGTCGAAACGAAGAAAGACCAAAATGGACGAACTTGGTTAAGTTGGATGATTCTTGGACCAAATGGCTCTTCGTTGGTCTCAAACTTCTCCACATGGTTTATTGTGTCATATTACATCAATCTATGCTTGACATTTGGCTTTGGTTAACTTTGAAGCTAGTCGAAACGAAGAAAGACCAAAATGGACGAACTTGGTTAAGTTGGATGATTCTTGGACCAAATGGCTCTTCGTTGGTCTCAAACTTCTCCACATGGTTTATTGTGTCATATTACATCAATCTATGCTTGACATTTGGCTTTGGTTAACTTTGAAGCTAGTCGAAACGAAGAAAGACCAAAATGGACGAACTTGGTTAAGTTGGATGATTCTTGGACCAAATGGCTCTTCGTTGGTCTCAAACTTCTCCACATGGTTTATTGTGTCATATTACATCAATCTATGCTTGACATTTGGCTTTGGTTAACTTTGAAGCTAGTCGAAACGAAGAAAGACCAAAATGGACGAACTTGGTTAAGTTGGATGATTCTTGGACCAAATGGCTCTTCGTTGGTCTCAAACTTCTCCACATGGTTTATTGTGTCATATTACATCAATCTATGCTTGACATTTGGCTTTGGTTAACTTTGAAGCTAGTCGAAACGAAGAAAGACCAAAATGGACGAACTTGGTTAAGTTGGATGATTCTTGGACCAAATCTCTCTTCGTTGGTCTCAAACTTCTCCACATGGTTTATTGTGTCATATTACATCAATCTATGCTTGACATTTGGCTTTGGTTAACTTTGAAGCTAGTCGAAACGAAGAAAGACCAAAATGGACGAACTTGGTTAAGTTGGATGATTCTTGGACCAAATGGCTCTTCGTTGGTCTCAAACTTCTCCACATGGTTTATTGTGTCATATTACATCAATCTATGCTTGACATTTGGCTTTGGTTAACTTTGAAGCTAGTCGAAACGAAGAAAGACCAAAATGGACGAACTTGGTTAAGTTGGATGATTCTTGGACCAAATGGCTCTTCGTTGGTCTCAAACTTCTCCACATGGTTTATTGTGTCATATTACATCAATCTATGCTTGACATTTGGCTTTGGTTAACTTTGAAGCTAGTCGAAACGAAGAAAGACCAAAATGGACGAACTTGGTTAAGTTGGATGATTCTTGGACCAAATCTCTCTTCGTTGGTCTCAAACTTCTCCACATGGTTTATTGTGTCATATTACATCAATCTATGCTTGACATTTGGCTTTGGTTAACTTTGAAGCTAGTCGAAACGAAGAAAGACCAAAATGGACGAACTTGGTTAAGTTGGATGATTCTTGGACCAAATGGCTCTTCGTTGGTCTCAAACTTCTCCACATGGTTTATTGTGTCATATTACATCAATCTATGCTTGACATTTGGCTTTGGTTAACTTTGAAGCTAGTCGAAACGAAGAAAGACCAAAATGGACGAACTTGGTTAAGTTGGATGATTCTTGGACCAAATGGCTCTTCGTTGGTCTCAAACTTCTCCACATGGTTTATTGTGTCATATTACATCAATCTATGCTTGACATTTGGCTTTGGTTAACTTTGAAGCTAGTCGAAACGAAGAAAGACCAAAATGGACGAACTTGGTTAAGTTGGATGATTCTTGGACCAAATGGCTCTTCGTTGGTCTCAAACTTCTCCACATGGTTTATTGTGTCATATTACATCAATCTATGCTTGACATTTGGCTTTGGTTAACTTTGAAGCTAGTCGAAACGAAGAAAGACCAAAATGGACGAACTTGGTTAAGTTGGATGATTCTTGGACCAAATGGCTCTTCGTTGGTCTCAAACTTCTCCACATGGTTTATTGTGTCATATTACATCAATCTATGCTTGACATTTGGCTTTGGTTAACTTTGAAGCTAGTCGAAACGAAGAAAGACCAAAATGGACGAACTTGGTTAAGTTGGATGATTCTTGGACCAAATGGCTCTTCGTTGGTCTCAAACTTCTCCACATGGTTTATTGTGTCATATTACATCAATCTATGCTTGACATTTGGCTTTGGTTAACTTTGAAGCTAGTCGAAACGAAGAAAGACCAAAATGGACGAACTTGGTTAAGTTGGATGATTCTTGGACCAAATGGCTCTTCGTTGGTCTCAAACTTCTCCACATGGTTTATTGTGTCATATTACATCAATCTATGCTTGACATTTGGCTTTGGTTAACTTTGAAGCTAGTCGAAACGAAGAAAGACCAAAATGGACGAACTTGGTTAAGTTGGATGATTCTTGGACCAAATGGCTCTTCGTTGGTCTCAAACTTCTCCACATGGTTTATTGTGTCATATTACATCAATCTATGCTTGACATTTGGCTTTGGTTAACTTTGAAGCTAGTCGAAACGAAGAAAGACCAAAATGGACGAACTTGGTTAAGTTGGATGATTCTTGGACCAAATGGCTCTTCGTTGGTCTCAAACTTCTCCACATGGTTTATTGTGTCATATTACATCAATCTATGCTTGACATTTGGCTTTGGTTAACTTTGAAGCTAGTCGAAACGAAGAAAGACCAAAATGGACGAACTTGGTTAAGTTGGATGATTCTTGGACCAAATGGCTCTTCGTTGGTCTCAAACTTCTCCACATGGTTTATTGTGTCATATTACATCAATCTATGCTTGACATTTGGCTTTGGTTAACTTTGAAGCTAGTCGAAACGAAGAAAGACCAAAATGGACGAACTTGGTTAAGTTGGATGATTCTTGGACCAAATGGCTCTTCGTTGGTCTCAAACTTCTCCACATGGTTTATTGTGTCATATTACATCAATCTATGCTTGACATTTGGCTTTGGTTAACTTTGAAGCTAGTCGAAACGAAGAAAGACCAAAATGGACGAACTTGGTTAAGTTGGATGATTCTTGGACCAAATGGCTCTTCGTTGGTCTCAAACTTCTCCACATGGTTTATTGTGTCATATTACATCAATCTATGCTTGACATTTGGCTTTGGTTAACTTTGAAGCTAGTCGAAACGAAGAAAGACCAAAATGGACGAACTTGGTTAAGTTGGATGATTCTTGGACCAAATGGCTCTTCGTTGGTCTCAAACTTCTCCACATGGTTTATTGTGTCATATTACATCAATCTATGCTTGACATTTGGCTTTGGTTAACTTTGAAGCTAGTCGAAACGAAGAAAGACCAAAATGGACGAACTTGGTTAAGTTGGATGATTCTTGGACCAAATGGCTCTTCGTTGGTCTCAAACTTCTCCACATGGTTTATTGTGTCATATTACATCAATCTATGCTTGACATTTGGCTTTGGTTAACTTTGAAGCTAGTCGAAACGAAGAAAGACCAAAATGGACGAACTTGGTTAAGTTGGATGATTCTTGGACCAAATGGCTCTTCGTTGGTCTCAAACTTCTCCACATGGTTTATTGTGTCATATTACATCAATCTATGCTTGACATTTGGCTTTGGTTAACTTTGAAGCTAGTCGAAACGAAGAAAGACCAAAATGGACGAACTTGGTTAAGTTGGATGATTCTTGGACCAAATGGCTCTTCGTTGGTCTCAAACTTCTCCACATGGTTTATTGTGTCATATTACATCAATCTATGCTTGACATTTGGCTTTGGTTAACTTTGAAGCTAGTCGAAACGAAGAAAGACCAAAATGGACGAACTTGGTTAAGTTGGATGATTCTTGGACCAAATCTCTCTTCGTTGGTCTCAAACTTCTCCACATGGTTTATTGTGTCATATTACATCAATCTATGCTTGACATTTGGCTTTGGTTAACTTTGAAGCTAGTCGAAACGAAGAAAGACCAAAATGGACGAACTTGGTTAAGTTGGATGATTCTTGGACCAAATCTCTTCGTTGGTCTCAAACTTCTCCACATGGTTTATTGTGTCATATTACATCAATCTATGCTTGACATTTGGCTTTGGTTAACTTTGAAGCTAGTCGAAACGAAGAAAGACCAAAATGGACGAACTTGGTTAAGTTGGATGATTCTTGGACCAAATGGCTCTTCGTTGGTCTCAAACTTCTCCACATGGTTTATTGTGTCATATTACATCAATCTATGCTTGACATTTGGCTTTGGTTAACTTTGAAGCTAGTCGAAACGAAGAAAGACCAAAATGGACGAACTTGGTTAAGTTGGATGATTCTTGGACCAAATGGCTCTTCGTTGGTCTCAAACTTCTCCACATGGTTTATTGTGTCATATTACATCAATCTATGCTTGACATTTGGCTTTGGTTAACTTTGAAGCTAGTCGAAACGAAGAAAGACCAAAATGGACGAACTTGGTTAAGTTGGATGATTCTTGGACCAAATGGCTCTTCGTTGGTCTCAAACTTCTCCACATGGTTTATTGTGTCATATTACATCAATCTATGCTTGACATTTGGCTTTGGTTAACTTTGAAGCTAGTCGAAACGAAGAAAGACCAAAATGGACGAACTTGGTTAAGTTGGATGATTCTTGGACCAAATGGCTCTTCGTTGGTCTCAAACTTCTCCACATGGTTTATTGTGTCATATTACATCAATCTATGCTTGACATTTGGCTTTGGTTAACTTTGAAGCTAGTCGAAACGAAGAAAGACCAAAATGGACGAACTTGGTTAAGTTGGATGATTCTTGGACCAAATGGCTCTTCGTTGGTCTCAAACTTCTCCACATGGTTTATTGTGTCATATTACATCAATCTATGCTTGACATTTGGCTTTGGTTAACTTTGAAGCTAGTCGAAACGAAGAAAGACCAAAATGGACGAACTTGGTTAAGTTGGATGATTCTTGGACCAAATGGCTCTTCGTTGGTCTCAAACTTCTCCACATGGTTTATTGTGTCATATTACATCAATCTATGCTTGACATTTGGCTTTGGTTAACTTTGAAGCTAGTCGAAACGAAGAAAGACCAAAATGGACGAACTTGGTTAAGTTGGATGATTCTTGGACCAAATGGCTCTTCGTTGGTCTCAAACTTCTCCACATGGTTTATTGTGTCATATTACATCAATCTATGCTTGACATTTGGCTTTGGTTAACTTTGAAGCTAGTCGAAACGAAGAAAGACCAAAATGGACGAACTTGGTTAAGTTGGATGATTCTTGGACCAAATGGCTCTTCGTTGGTCTCAAACTTCTCCACATGGTTTATTGTGTCATATTACATCAATCTATGCTTGACATTTGGCTTTGGTTAACTTTGAAGCTAGTCGAAACGAAGAAAGACCAAAATGGACGAACTTGGTTAAGTTGGATGATTCTTGGACCAAATGGCTCTTCGTTGGTCTCAAACTTCTCCACATGGTTTATTGTGTCATATTACATCAATCTATGCTTGACATTTGGCTTTGGTTAACTTTGAAGCTAGTCGAAACGAAGAAAGACCAAAATGGACGAACTTGGTTAAGTTGGATGATTCTTGGACCAAATCTCTCTTCGTTGGTCTCAAACTTCTCCACATGGTTTATTGTGTCATATTACATCAATCTATGCTTGACATTTGGCTTTGGTTAACTTTGAAGCTAGTCGAAACGAAGAAAGACCAAAATGGACGAACTTGGTTAAGTTGGATGATTCTTGGACCAAATGGCTCTTCGTTGGTCTCAAACTTCTCCACATGGTTTATTGTGTCATATTACATCAATCTATGCTTGACATTTGGCTTTGGTTAACTTTGAAGCTAGTCGAAACGAAGAAAGACCAAAATGGACGAACTTGGTTAAGTTGGATGATTCTTGGACCAAATGGCTCTTCGTTGGTCTCAAACTTCTCCACATGGTTTATTGTGTCATATTACATCAATCTATGCTTGACATTTGGCTTTGGTTAACTTTGAAGCTAGTCGAAACGAAGAAAGACCAAAATGGACGAACTTGGTTAAGTTGGATGATTCTTGGACCAAATGGCTCTTCGTTGGTCTCAAACTTCTCCACATGGTTTATTGTGTCATATTACATCAATCTATGCTTGACATTTGGCTTTGGTTAACTTTGAAGCTAGTCGAAACGAAGAAAGACCAAAATGGACGAACTTGGTTAAGTTGGATGATTCTTGGACCAAATGGCTCTTCGTTGGTCTCAAACTTCTCCACATGGTTTATTGTGTCATATTACATCAATCTATGCTTGACATTTGGCTTTGGTTAACTTTGAAGCTAGTCGAAACGAAGAAAGACCAAAATGGACGAACTTGGTTAAGTTGGATGATTCTTGGACCAAATGGCTCTTCGTTGGTCTCAAACTTCTCCACATGGTTTATTGTGTCATATTACATCAATCTATGCTTGACATTTGGCTTTGGTTAACTTTGAAGCTAGTCGAAACGAAGAAAGACCAAAATGGACGAACTTGGTTAAGTTGGATGATTCTTGGACCAAATGGCTCTTCGTTGGTCTCAAACTTCTCCACATGGTTTATTGTGTCATATTACATCAATCTATGCTTGACATTTGGCTTTGGTTAACTTTGAAGCTAGTCGAAACGAAGAAAGACCAAAATGGACGAACTTGGTTAAGTTGGATGATTCTTGGACCAAATGGCTCTTCGTTGGTCTCAAACTTCTCCACATGGTTTATTGTGTCATATTACATCAATCTATGCTTGACATTTGGCTTTGGTTAACTTTGAAGCTAGTCGAAACGAAGAAAGACCAAAATGGACGAACTTGGTTAAGTTGGATGATTCTTGGACCAAATGGCTCTTCGTTGGTCTCAAACTTCTCCACATGGTTTATTGTGTCATATTACATCAATCTATGCTTGACATTTGGCTTTGGTTAACTTTGAAGCTAGTCGAAACGAAGAAAGACCAAAATGGACGAACTTGGTTAAGTTGGATGATTCTTGGACCAAATGGCTCTTCGTTGGTCTCAAACTTCTCCACATGGTTTATTGTGTCATATTACATCAATCTATGCTTGACATTTGGCTTTGGTTAACTTTGAAGCTAGTCGAAACGAAGAAAGACCAAAATGGACGAACTTGGTTAAGTTGGATGATTCTTGGACCAAATGGCTCTTCGTTGGTCTCAAACTTCTCCACATGGTTTATTGTGTCATATTACATCAATCTATGCTTGACATTTGGCTTTGGTTAACTTTGAAGCTAGTCGAAACGAAGAAAGACCAAAATGGACGAACTTGGTTAAGTTGGATGATTCTTGGACCAAATGGCTCTTCGTTGGTCTCAAACTTCTCCACATGGTTTATTGTGTCATATTACATCAATCTATGCTTGACATTTGGCTTTGGTTAACTTTGAAGCTAGTCGAAACGAAGAAAGACCAAAATGGACGAACTTGGTTAAGTTGGATGATTCTTGGACCAAATGGCTCTTCGTTGGTCTCAAACTTCTCCACATGGTTTATTGTGTCATATTACATCAATCTATGCTTGACATTTGGCTTTGGTTAACTTTGAAGCTAGTCGAAACGAAGAAAGACCAAAATGGACGAACTTGGTTAAGTTGGATGATTCTTGGACCAAATGGCTCTTCGTTGGTCTCAAACTTCTCCACATGGTTTATTGTGTCATATTACATCAATCTATGCTTGACATTTGGCTTTGGTTAACTTTGAAGCTAGTCGAAACGAAGAAAGACCAAAATGGACGAACTTGGTTAAGTTGGATGATTCTTGGACCAAATCTCTCTTCGTTGGTCTCAAACTTCTCCACATGGTTTATTGTGTCATATTACATCAATCTATGCTTGACATTTGGCTTTGGTTAACTTTGAAGCTAGTCGAAACGAAGAAAGACCAAAATGGACGAACTTGGTTAAGTTGGATGATTCTTGGACCAAATGGCTCTTCGTTGGTCTCAAACTTCTCCACATGGTTTATTGTGTCATATTACATCAATCTATGCTTGACATTTGGCTTTGGTTAACTTTGAAGCTAGTCGAAACGAAGAAAGACCAAAATGGACGAACTTGGTTAAGTTGGATGATTCTTGGACCAAATCTCTCTTCGTTGGTCTCAAACTTCTCCACATGGTTTATTGTGTCATATTACATCAATCTATGCTTGACATTTGGCTTTGGTTAACTTTGAAGCTAGTCGAAACGAAGAAAGACCAAAATGGACGAACTTGGTTAAGTTGGATGATTCTTGGACCAAATGGCTCTTCGTTGGTCTCAAACTTCTCCACATGGTTTATTGTGTCATATTACATCAATCTATGCTTGACATTTGGCTTTCGGTTAACTTTGAAGCTAGTCGAAACGAAGAAAGACCAAAATGGACGAACTTGGTTAAGTTGGATGATTCTTGGACCAAATGGCTCTTCGTTGGTCTCAAACTTCTCCACATGGTTTATTGTGTCATATTACATCAATCTATGCTTGACATTTGGCTTTGGTTAACTTTGAAGCTAGTCGAAACGAAGAAAGACCAAAATGGACGAACTTGGTTAAGTTGGATGATTCTTGGACCAAATGGCTCTTCGTTGGTCTCAAACTTCTCCACATGGTTTATTGTGTCATATTACATCAATCTATGCTTGACATTTGGCTTTGGTTAACTTTGAAGCTAGTCGAAACGAAGAAAGACCAAAATGGACGAACTTGGTTAAGTTGGATGATTCTTGGACCAAATGGCTCTTCGTTGGTCTCAAACTTCTCCACATGGTTTATTGTGTCATATTACATCAATCTATGCTTGACATTTGGCTTTGGTTAACTTTGAAGCTAGTCGAAACGAAGAAAGACCAAAATGGACGAACTTGGTTAAGTTGGATGATTCTTGGACCAAATGGCTCTTCGTTGGTCTCAAACTTCTCCACATGGTTTATTGTGTCATATTACATCAATCTATGCTTGACATTTGGCTTTGGTTAACTTTGAAGCTAGTCGAAACGAAGAAAGACCAAAATGGACGAACTTGGTTAAGTTGGATGATTCTTGGACCAAATGGCTCTTCGTTGGTCTCAAACTTCTCCACATGGTTTATTGTGTCATATTACATCAATCTATGCTTGACATTTGGCTTTGGTTAACTTTGAAGCTAGTCGAAACGAAGAAAGACCAAAATGGACGAACTTGGTTAAGTTGGATGATTCTTGGACCAAATGGCTCTTCGTTGGTCTCAAACTTCTCCACATGGTTTATTGTGTCATATTACATCAATCTATGCTTGACATTTGGCTTTGGTTAACTTTGAAGCTAGTCGAAACGAAGAAAGACCAAAATGGACGAACTTGGTTAAGTTGGATGATTCTTGGACCAAATGGCTCTTCGTTGGTCTCAAACTTCTCCACATGGTTTATTGTGTCATATTACATCAATCTATGCTTGACATTTGGCTTTGGTTAACTTTGAAGCTAGTCGAAACGAAGAAAGACCAAAATGGACGAACTTGGTTAAGTTGGATGATTCTTGGACCAAATGGCTCTTCGTTGGTCTCAAACTTCTCCACATGGTTTATTGTGTCATATTACATCAATCTATGCTTGACATTTGGCTTTGGTTAACTTTGAAGCTAGTCGAAACGAAGAAAGACCAAAATGGACGAACTTGGTTAAGTTGGATGATTCTTGGACCAAATGGCTCTTCGTTGGTCTCAAACTTCTCCACATGGTTTATTGTGTCATATTACATCAATCTATGCTTGACATTTGGCTTTGGTAACTTTGAAGCTAGTCGAAACGAAGAAAGACCAAAATGGACGAACTTGGTTAAGTTGGATGATTCTTGGACCAAATGGCTCTTCGTTGGTCTCAAACTTCTCCACATGGTTTATTGTGTCATATTACATCAATCTATGCTTGACATTTGGCTTTGGTTAACTTTGAAGCTAGTCGAAACGAAGAAAGACCAAAATGGACGAACTTGGTTAAGTTGGATGATTCTTGGACCAAATGGCTCTTCGTTGGTCTCAAACTTCTCCACATGGTTTATTGTGTCATATTACATCAATCTATGCTTGACATTTGGCTTTGGTTAACTTTGAAGCTAGTCGAAACGAAGAAAGACCAAAATGGACGAACTTGGTTAAGTTGGATGATTCTTGGACCAAATCTCTTCGTTGGTCTCAAACTTCTCCACATGGTTTATTGTGTCATATTACATCAATCTATGCTTGACATTTGGCTTTGGTTAACTTTGAAGCTAGTCGAAACGAAGAAAGACCAAAATGGACGAACTTGGTTAAGTTGGATGATTCTTGGACCAAATCTCTTCGTTGGTCTCAAACTTCTCCACATGGTTTATTGTGTCATATTACATCAATCTATGCTTGACATTTGGCTTTGGTTAACTTTGAAGCTAGTCGAAACGAAGAAAGACCAAAATGGACGAACTTGGTTAAGTTGGATGATTCTTGGACCAAATGGCTCTTCGTTGGTCTCAAACTTCTCCACATGGTTTATTGTGTCATATTACATCAATCTATGCTTGACATTTGGCTTTGGTTAACTTTGAAGCTAGTCGAAACGAAGAAAGACCAAAATGGACGAACTTGGTTAAGTTGGATGATTCTTGGACCAAATCTCTCTTCGTTGGTCTCAAACTTCTCCACATGGTTTATTGTGTCATATTACATCAATCTATGCTTGACATTTGGCTTTGGTTAACTTTGAAGCTAGTCGAAACGAAGAAAGACCAAAATGGACGAACTTGGTTAAGTTGGATGATTCTTGGACCAAATCTCTCTTCGTTGGTCTCAAACTTCTCCACATGGTTTATTGTGTCATATTACATCAATCTATGCTTGACATTTGGCTTTGGTTAACTTTGAAGCTAGTCGAAACGAAGAAAGACCAAAATGGACGAACTTGGTTAAGTTGGATGATTCTTGGACCAAATCTCTCTTCGTTGGTCTCAAACTTCTCCACATGGTTTATTGTGTCATATTACATCAATCTATGCTTGACATTTGGCTTTGGTTAACTTTGAAGCTAGTCGAAACGAAGAAAGACCAAAATGGACGAACTTGGTTAAGTTGGATGATTCTTGGACCAAATGGCTCTTCGTTGGTCTCAAACTTCTCCACATGGTTTATTGTGTCATATTACATCAATCTATGCTTGACATTTGGCTTTGGTTAACTTTGAAGCTAGTCGAAACGAAGAAAGACCAAAATGGACGAACTTGGTTAAGTTGGATGATTCTTGGACCAAATCTCTTCGTTGGTCTCAAACTTCTCCACATGGTTTATTGTGTCATATTACATCAATCTATGCTTGACATTTGGCTTTGGTTAACTTTGAAGCTAGTCGAAACGAAGAAAGACCAAAATGGACGAACTTGGTTAAGTTGGATGATTCTTGGACCAAATCTCTTCGTTGGTCTCAAACTTCTCCACATGGTTTATTGTGTCATATTACATCAATCTATGCTTGACATTTGGCTTTGGTTAACTTTGAAGCTAGTCGAAACGAAGAAAGACCAAAATGGACGAACTTGGTTAAGTTGGATGATTCTTGGACCAAATGGCTCTTCGTTGGTCTCAAACTTCTCCACATGGTTTATTGTGTCATATTACATCAATCTATGCTTGACATTTGGCTTTGGTTAACTTTGAAGCTAGTCGAAACGAAGAAAGACCAAAATGGACGAACTTGGTTAAGTTGGATGATTCTTGGACCAAATGGCTCTTCGTTGGTCTCAAACTTCTCCACATGGTTTATTGTGTCATATTACATCAATCTATGCTTGACATTTGGCTTTGGTTAACTTTGAAGCTAGTCGAAACGAAGAAAGACCAAAATGGACGAACTTGGTTAAGTTGGATGATTCTTGGACCAAATCTCTTCGTTGGTCTCAAACTTCTCCACATGGTTTATTGTGTCATATTACATCAATCTATGCTTGACATTTGGCTTTGGTTAACTTTGAAGCTAGTCGAAACGAAGAAAGACCAAAATGGACGAACTTGGTTAAGTTGGATGATTCTTGGACCAAATGGCTCTTCGTTGGTCTCAAACTTCTCCACATGGTTTATTGTGTCATATTACATCAATCTATGCTTGACATTTGGCTTTGGTTAACTTTGAAGCTAGTCGAAACGAAGAAAGACCAAAATGGACGAACTTGGTTAAGTTGGATGATTCTTGGACCAAATCTCTCTTCGTTGGTCTCAAACTTCTCCACATGGTTTATTGTGTCATATTACATCAATCTATGCTTGACATTTGGCTTTGGTTAACTTTGAAGCTAGTCGAAACGAAGAAAGACCAAAATGGACGAACTTGGTTAAGTTGGATGATTCTTGGACCAAATCTCTCTTCGTTGGTCTCAAACTTCTCCACATGGTTTATTGTGTCATATTACATCAATCTATGCTTGACATTTGGCTTTGGTTAACTTTGAAGCTAGTCGAAACGAAGAAAGACCAAAATGGACGAACTTGGTTAAGTTGGATGATTCTTGGACCAAATCTCTCTTCGTTGGTCTCAAACTTCTCCACATGGTTTATTGTGTCATATTACATCAATCTATGCTTGACATTTGGCTTTGGTTAACTTTGAAGCTAGTCGAAACGAAGAAAGACCAAAATGGACGAACTTGGTTAAGTTGGATGATTCTTGGACCAAATCTCTCTTCGTTGGTCTCAAACTTCTCCACATGGTTTATTGTGTCATATTACATCAATCTATGCTTGACATTTGGCTTTGGTTAACTTTGAAGCTAGTCGAAACGAAGAAAGACCAAAATGGACGAACTTGGTTAAGTTGGATGATTCTTGGACCAAATCTCTCTTCGTTGGTCTCAAACTTCTCCACATGGTTTATTGTGTCATATTACATCAATCTATGCTTGACATTTGGCTTTGGTTAACTTTGAAGCTAGTCGAAACGAAGAAAGACCAAAATGGACGAACTTGGTTAAGTTGGATGATTCTTGGACCAAATCTCTCTTCGTTGGTCTCAAACTTCTCCACATGGTTTATTGTGTCATATTACATCAATCTATGCTTGACATTTGGCTTTGGTTAACTTTGAAGCTAGTCGAAACGAAGAAAGACCAAAATGGACGAACTTGGTTAAGTTGGATGATTCTTGGACCAAATCTCTCTTCGTTGGTCTCAAACTTCTCCACATGGTTTATTGTGTCATATTACATCAATCTATGCTTGACATTTGGCTTCGGTTAACTTTGAAGCTAGTCGAAACGAAGAAAGACCAAAATGGACGAACTTGGTTAAGTTGGATGATTCTTGGACCAAATCTCTCTTCGTTGGTCTCAAACTTCTCCACATGGTTTATTGTGTCATATTACATCAATCTATGCTTGACATTTGGCTTTCGGTCAACTTTGAAGCTAGTCGAAACGAAGAAAGACCAAAATGGACGAACTTGGTTAAGTTGGATGATTCTTGGACCAAATCTCTCTTCGTTGGTCTCAAACTTCTCCACATGGTTTATTGTGTCATATTACATCAATCTATGCTTGACATTTGGCTTCGGTCAACTTTGAAGCTAGTCGAAACGAAGAAAGACCAAAATGGACGAACTTGGTTAAGTTGGATGATTCTTGGACCAAATCTCTCTTCGTTGGTCTCAAACTTCTCCACATGGTTTATTGTGTCATATTACATCAATCTATGCTTGACATTTGGCTTTGGTTAACTTTGAAGCTAGTCGAAACGAAGAAAGACCAAAATGGACGAACTTGGTTAAGTTGGATGATTCTTGGACCAAATCTCTCTTCGTTGGTCTCAAACTTCTCCACATGGTTTATTGTGTCATATTACATCAATCTATGCTTGACATTTGGCTTTGGTCAACTTTGAAGCTAGTCGAAACGAAGAAAGACCAAAATGGACGAACTTGGTTAAGTTGGATGATTCTTGGACCAAATCTCTCTTCGTTGGTCTCAAACTTCTCCACATGGTTTATTGTGTCATATTACATCAATCTATGCTTGACATTTGGCTTTGGTCAACTTTGAAGCTAGTCGAAACGAAGAAAGACCAAAATGGACGAACTTGGTTAAGTTGGATGATTCTTGGACCAAATCTCTTCGTTGGTCTCAAACTTCTCCACATGGTTTATTGTGTCATATTACATCAATCTATGCTTGACATTTGGCTTTGGTTAACTTTGAAGCTAGTCGAAACGAAGAAAGACCAAAATGGACGAACTTGGTTAAGTTGGATGATTCTTGGACCAAATCTCTCTTCGTTGGTCTCAAACTTCTCCACATGGTTTATTGTGTCATATTACATCAATCTATGCTTGACATTTGGCTTTCGGTCAACTTTGAAGCTAGTCGAAACGAAGAAAGACCAAAATGGACGAACTTGGTTAAGTTGGATGATTCTTGGACCAAATCTCTCTTCGTTGGTCTCAAACTTCTCCACATGGTTTATTGTGTCATATTACATCAATCTATGCTTGACATTTGGCTTCGGTCAACTTTGAAGCTAGTCGAAACGAAGAAAGACCAAAATGGACGAACTTGGTTAAGTTGGATGATTCTTGGACCAAATCTCTCTTCGTTGGTCTCAAACTTCTCCACATGGTTTATTGTGTCATATTACATCAATCTATGCTTGACATTTGGCTTCGGTCAACTTTGAAGCTAGTCGAAACGAAGAAAGACCAAAATGGACGAACTTGGTTAAGTTGGATGATTCTTGGACCAAATCTCTCTTCGTTGGTCTCAAACTTCTCCACATGGTTTATTGTGTCATATTACATCAATCTATGCTTGACATTTGGCTTTGGTTAACTTTGAAGCTAGTCGAAACGAAGAAAGACCAAAATGGACGAACTTGGTTAAGTTGGATGATTCTTGGACCAAATCTCTCTTCGTTGGTCTCAAACTTCTCCACATGGTTTATTGTGTCATATTACATCAATCTATGCTTGACATTTGGCTTTGGTTACTTTGAAGCTAGTCGAAACGAAGAAAGACCAAAATGGACGAACTTGGTTAAGTTGGATGATTCTTGGACCAAATCTCTTCGTTGGTCTCAAACTTCTCCACATGGTTTATTGTGTCATATTACATCAATCTATGCTTGACATTTGGCTTTGGTTAACTTTGAAGCTAGTCGAAACGAAGAAAGACCAAAATGGACGAACTTGGTTAAGTTGGATGATTCTTGGACCAAATCTCTCTTCGTTGGTCTCAAACTTCTCCACATGGTTTATTGTGTCATATTACATCAATCTATGCTTGACATTTGGCTTTGGTTAACTTTGAAGCTAGTCGAAACGAAGAAAGACCAAAATGGACGAACTTGGTTAAGTTGGATGATTCTTGGACCAAATCTCTCTTCGTTGGTCTCAAACTTCTCCACATGGTTTATTGTGTCATATTACATCAATCTATGCTTGACATTTGGTTTCGGTTAACTTTGAAGCTAGTCGAAACGAAGAAAGACCAAAATGGACGAACTTGGTAAGTTGGATGATTCTTGGACCAAATCTCTCTTCGTTGGTCTCAAACTTCTCCACATGGTTTATTGTGTCATATTACATCAATCTATGCTTGACATTTGGCTTTGGTTAACTTTGAAGCTAGTCGAAACGAAGAAAGACCAAAATGGACGAACTTGGTTAAGTTGGATGATTCTTGGACCAAATGGCTCTTCGTTGGTCTCAAACTTCTCCACATGGTTTATTGTGTCATATTACATCAATCTATGCTTGACATTTGGCTTTGGTTAACTTTGAAGCTAGTCGAAACGAAGAAAGACCAAAATGGACGAACTTGGTTAAGTTGGATGATTCTTGGACCAAATGGCTCTTCGTTGGTCTCAAACTTCTCCACATGGTTTATTGTGTCATATTACATCAATCTATGCTTGACATTTGGCTTCGGTCAACTTTGAAGCTAGTCGAAACGAAGAAAGACCAAAATGGACGAACTTGGGTAAGTTGGATGATTCTTGGACCAAATGGCTCTTCGTTGGTCTCAAACTTCTCCACATGGTTTATTGTGTCATATTACATCAATCTATGCTTGACATTTGGCTTCGGTTATTTGAAGCTAGTCGAAACGAAGAAAGACCAAAATGGACGAACTTGGTAAGTTGGATGATTCTTGGACCAAATGGCTTTTCGTTGGTCTCAAACTTCTCCACATGGTTTATTGTGTCATATTACATCAATCTATGCTTGACATTTGGCTTTGGTTAACTTTGAAGCTAGTCGAAAACGAAGAAAGCAAAATGGACGAACTTGGTTAAGTTGGATGATTCTTGGACCAAATGGCTCTTTGTTGGTCTCAAACTTCTCCACATGGTTTATTGTGTCATATTACATCAATCTATGCTTGACATTTGGCTTCGGATCAACGTTGAAGCTAGTCGAATGAAGAAAGACCAAAATGGACGAACTTGGTTAAGTTGGATGATTCTTTGGACAAATGGTTGTCGTTGGTCTCAAACTTCTCCACATGGTTTATTGTGTCATATTACATCAATCTAGCTTGACATTTGGTTTCGGTCAACTTTGAAGCTAGTCGAAACGAAAGAAGAAAGACCAAAATGGACGAACTTGGTCAAGTTGGATGATTCTTGGACCAAATGGCTCTTCGTTGGTCTCAAACTTCTCCACATGGTTTATTGTGTCATATTACATCAATCTATGCTTGACATTTGGCTTTGGTTCGGTTTAAGCTAGTCAAAACGAAGAAAGAAAGACCAAAATGGACGAACTTGGTTAAGTTGGATGATTCTTGGACCAAATGCTCTTCGTTGGTCTCAAACTTCTCCACATGGTTTATTGTGTCATATTACATCAATCTATGCTTGACATTTGGCTTTGGTTAACTTTGAAGCTAGTCGAAACGAAGAAAGACCAAAATGGACGAACTTGGTCAAGTTGGATGATTCTTGACCAAATGGCTCTTCGTTGGTCTCAAACTTCTCCACATGGTTTATTGTGTCATATTACATCAATCTATGCTTGACATTTGGCTTTGGTTAAGGTTGAAGCTAGTCGAAACGAAGAAAGACCAAAATGGACGAACTTGGTCAAGTTGGATGATTCTTGGACCAAATCTCTCTTCGTTGGTCTCAAACTTCTCCACATGGTTTATTGTGTCATATTACATCAATCTATGCTTGAGATTTGGCTTGGTTCAACTTTGAAGCTAGTCGAAAGGAAGAAAGACCAAAATGGACGAACTTGGTTAAGTTGGATGATTCTTGGACCAAATGGCTCTTCGTTGGTCTCAAACTTCTCCACATGGTTTATTGTGTCATATTACATCAATCTATGCTTGACATTTGGCTTTGGTTAACTTTGAAGCTAGTCGAAAGAAGAAAGACCAAAATGGACGAACTTGGTTAAGTTGGATGATTCTTCGACCAAATCTCTCTTCGTTGGTCTCAAACTTCTCCACATGGTTTATTGTGTCATATTACATCAATCTATGCTTGACATTTGGCTTCGGTCAACTTTGAAGCTAGTCGAAATGAAGAAAGACCAAAATGGACGAACTTGGTTAAGTTGGATGATTCTTGGACCAAATGGCTCTTCGTTGGTCTCAAACTTCTCCACATGGTTTATTGTGTCATATTACATCAATCTATGCTTGACATTTTGGCTTTGGTTAACTTTGAAGCTAGTCGAAACGAAGAAAGACCAAAATGGACGAACTTGGTTAAGTTGGATGATTCTTGGACCAAATGGCTTTCGTTGGTCTCAAACTTCTCCACATGTTTATTGTGTCATATTACATCAATCTTATGCTTGACATTTGGCTTTGGTTAAGGTTGAAGCTAGTCGAAACGAAGAAAGACCAAATGGACGAACTTGGTTAAGTTGGATGATTCTTCGACCAAATGGCTCGTTGTTGGTCTCAAACTTCTCCACATGGTTTATTGTGTCATATTACATCAATCTATGCTTGACATTTGGTTTCGGCAACGTTGAAGCTAGTTGAAAATGAAAGAAAGACCAAAATGGACGAACTTGGTTAAGTTGGATGATTCTTAGGACCAAATGGCTCTTCGTTGGTCTCAAACTTCTCCACATGGTTTATTGTGTCATATTACATCAATCTATGCTTGACATTTGGCTTTGGTTTAGGTTGAAGCTAGTCGAAACGAAGAAAGACAAAAATGGACGAACTTGGTTAAGTTGGATGATTCTTGGACCAAATGGCTCTTCGTTGGTCTCAAACTTCTCCACATGGTTTATTGTGTCATATTACATCAATCTATGCTTGACATTTGGCTTTGGTTAACTTTGAAGCTAGTCGAAACGAAGAAAGACCAAAATGGACGAACTTGGTTAAGTTGGATGATTCTTGGACCAAATCTCTCTTCGTTGGTCTCAAACTTCTCCACATGGTTTTATTGTGTCATATTACATCAATCTATGCTTGACATTTGGCTTTTGGTTAAGGTTGAAGCTAGTCGAAACAAAGAAAGACCAAAATGGACGAACTTGGTCAAGTTGGATGATTCTTGGACCAAATGGCTCTTCGTTGGTCTCAAACTTCTCCACATGGTTTATTGTGTCATATTACATCAATCTATGCTTGACATTTGGCTTTGGTTAAGTTTGAAGGTAGCGAAACGAAGAAAGACCAAAATGGACGAACTTGGTTAAGTTGGATGATTCTTGGACCAATGGTCTCTTCGTTGGTCTCAAACTTCTCCACATGGTTTATTGTGTCATATTACATCAATCTATGCTTGACATTTGGCTTTGGTTAATTTGAAGCTAGTCGAAACGAAGAAAGACCAAAATGGACGAACTTGGTTAAGTTGGATGATTCTTGGACCAAATGGCTCTTTGTTGGTCTCAAACTTCTCCACATGGTTTATTGTGTCATATTACATCAATCTATGCTTGACATTTGGCTTTCGGTTTTGTTGAAGCTAGTCGAAACGAAGAAAGACCAAAATGGACGAACTTGTTAAGTTGGATGATTCTTGGACCAAATGGCTCTTCGTTGGTCTCAAACTTCTCCACATGGTTTATTGTGTCATATTACATCAATCTATGCTTGACATTTGGCTTTGGTTAACTTTGAAGCTAGTCGAACGAAGAAAGACCAAAATGGACGAACTTGGTTAAGTTGGATGATTCTTGGACCAAATGGCTCTTCGTTGGTCTCAAACTTCTCCACATGGTTTATTGTGTCATATTACATCAATCTATGCTTGACATTTGGTTTCGGTCAACTTTGAAGCTAGTCGAAATGAAGAAAACCAAAAATGGACGAACTTGGTCAAGTTAGATGATTCTTGGACAAATGGCTCTTCGTTGGTCTCAAACTTCTCCACATGGTTTATTGTGTCATATTACATCAATCTATGCTTGACATTTGGCTTCGGTTAACTTTGAAGCTAGTCGAAACGAAGAAAGACCAAAATGGACGAACTTGGTTAAGTTGGATGATTCTTGACGACCAAATGGCTTGTTCGTTGGTCTCAAACTTCTCCACATGGTTTATTGTGTCATATTACATCAATCTATGCTTAACATTTGGTTCGGTCAACTTTGAAGCTAGTCGAAACGAAGAAAGACCAAAATGGACGAACTTGGTTAAGTTGGATGATTCTTGGACCAAATGGTTCTTCGTTGGTCTCAAACTTCTCCACATGGTTTATTGTGTCATATTACATCAATCTATGCTTGACATTTGGCTTCGGTCAACTTTGAAGCTAGTCGAAACGAAGAAAGACCAAAATGGACGAACTTGGTTAAGTTGGATGATTCTTGACCAAATGGCTCTTCGTTGGTCTCAAACTTCTCCACATGGTTTATTGTGTCATATTACATCAATCTATGCTTGACATTTGGCTTTGGTTAAGGTTTGAAGCTAGTCGAAACGAAGAAAGACCAAAATGGACGAACTTGGTTAGTTGGATGATTCTTGGACCAAATCTCTCTTCGTTGGTCTCAAACTTCTCCACATGGTTTATTGTGTATATTACATCAATCTATGCTTGACATTTGGCTTCGGTTAACTTTGAAGCTAGTCGAAACGAAGAAAGACCAAAATGGACGAACTTGGTTAAGTTGGATGATTCTTGGACCAAATGGTCTGTTTGTTGGTCTCAAACTTCTCACATGGTTTATTGTGTCATATTACATCAATCTATGCTTAACATTTGGCTTTGGACAACTTTGAAGCTAGTCGAAACGAAGAAAGACCAAAATGGACGAACTTGGTTAAGTTGGATGATTCTTGACCAAATGGTTCTTCGTTGGTCTCAAACTTCTCCACATGGTTTATTGTGTCATATTACATCAATCTAGGCTTGACATTTGGCTTTCGGTCAACGTTGAAGCTAGTCGAAACGAAGAGAAAAAAGACCCAAATGGACGAACTTGGTCAGTTGGATGATTCTTGGACCAAATGGCTCTTCGTTGGTCTCAAACTTCTCTCACATGGTTTATTGTGTCATATTACATCAATCTATGCTTGACATTTGGCTTTGGTTAAGTTTAAGCTAGTCGAAACGAAGAAAGACCAAAATGGACGAACTTGGTTAAGTTGGATGATTCTTCGACCAAATCTTCTTCGTTGGTCTCAAACTTCTCCACATGGTTTATTGTGTCATATTACATCAATATCAGCTTGACATTTGGCTTTGGTTTGGTTGAAGCTAGTCGAAACGAAGAAAGACCAAATGGACGAACTTGGTTAAGTTGGATGATTCTTGGACCAAATGGCTCTTCGTTGGTCTCTCAAACTTCTCCACATGGTTTATTTTGTGTGTCTATTACATCAATATATGCTTGACATTTGGCTTTGGATAAGGTTGAAGCTAGTCGAAATGAAGAAAGACCAAAAATGGACGAACTTGGTAAGTTGGATGATTCTTGGACCAAATGGTCTGTTCGTTGTCTCAAACTTCTCCACATGGTTTATTGGTGTCATATTACAT